>CM043015.1:46362871-46390445 GCA_023690525.1 Holotrichia oblita | reverse complement strand
ATTCCGAAATGGTTCCACTTTGCGTTAGAGATGCAGTATTTATAGGAGTAGTGGAGGTAGTTGCTGTGATGAATGTACCTTTTCCCCGTCCACCGCCGTTATTTATGGATATAATTGAGGCGAATTATAATTTTAATTAAATTTTGGACGATTCGTTAGCTGCGAAATGAGTCGGTTAAAGTGAAAATAAATGGAGTACTAACTATTCGCTATTTACGCTGATAATATAATTGCTGGAAAGTGAAAATGTATTATCTCTAAATTTGGTATGAAATAAATTAAATTGTTCTGCGTATATTTTGAAGTTGTGCATTTAGAATTTACATTTTGTACCAAGCACTATTATCGCTACTTATAATTAAATAATATTTAATAAAAACTAAAGGTTCCTATTTAAGGCGTGTATAGTGAAATGGTAATGATAAAAGACAATCTTCTTTTTGTCGAAGAATTTTATATAATATAATAATTGAGATACCTCAAGTGCTACAATCAGGTGATCAGAATTTATAAAATATTTGGAATTATTTCCAAAAAATTGGCCAGTGCAAATGGCGAGAGCTTTAAGCTATATACGTACAGTGGGCAATGTTAATGGTTGGACAGTCCTGTCACAGTATAATAATACGAGAAATACCGAAGCTATTGATACCCTTGCAATAACTCTTCGCTTTCGCTCAAGGCCGTACACATACAGGTAAAATCGTAACGACAAGAGTTTCTACATTGCAGGGCGATTTAAAACCCATTTAGCATGCAAATACGGTATAATATAATGCACACAAGGACACTAATATTCATGTGTCTATTTAAATATTTTAGATTCTCCTACAGTATCAATAGAGTTGACAAATATCGGCAACAGTAACACACTTCTAATTGGTACAATTGGAAAACTGCAGCAGTTAGAGGAGAGTTCTCTTACAAAAGAACTTTAATTAAAATCATTCTTTCCGTATTTGATATTTGGGTCGTAGTCACGTTACAATAATAACTTAATATAATATTATCATATGTATTGATGTATTCTATCATTATTGAATTATTATTAATGTTCAAAGAGTTCTTTTTGTGTACGTAAAGAATTAATCAGGAATTATTACAAATTATATATTATATGAAGAAAGTTTGGTTGGAAACACACATTTTTGGTATTCCACAAATTGTGTTTTCAATTCCCAGGGGTATAACAATATAAAAAACTTTTTTTAATGTCATTAGTGGTTAAGCAACTAAATTTTTGAATCTAATAAATTTAATAGTACAATCAACCGGAGAAACATCTACACCTTCTTTTTATACGTGTTGGTTATATGAAGTATAAGAAAAAAAATCTTTCGAGTTAAATAGGTTTTTATTCGCTGAATATAATTATTTCACTGCTATATACACATAATTTTCATTAAAGTGTTTACTTAAGGAAAAATAAATAAAAACAAAAGATGGATGATGGGTGACTGGATTTTGTTGAACGTAGTTCAAAATTCTATTACCATCTTCTGGATTAATTTTGGGTGGCTGTGCAGGCCTCGATTTATTTCGTAGAGCTACATCTTCGTTTTCGGTTCGCCAGCGTTATGTTGAAGTACAGTTAGAGAAAAAAAAGAAAAGATACGGTTTTATAGAATTCCACAGAAGTAACGGTTACTAAAAATTTAGACCAATGAGGGATATCATAAAACAAATTAATACTCGTTGGCATATTTTGTTTGTTAATAGAAGGACTAAACGTTATCTAATGATTTTGTTATATTTTGTCCTATTTGTTGACCGTGTTTGGTATACTTTTCTTTTATAATTTGTTGGGTAATGACGGTCTAAATTAAGTTAAGTTTAATATAATATCTAATGATGAGTGAAATGTAGTTACAATCAACTTAACATTTATTTATCTTTCAATTAATATTTAATGTGTGTGTGTAATGTATATTTGATTTGAAAACTTTAGAATCAAGTTTTTTTGGTGTTGATATCACTGACTTTCAATTTCTATTTATTAGGCAAATAACCGTTTTAAGCCATCAAGCCAGAACATCGATGTAACCAACACCAATAAACTAAAGTACAAAAAATAGAATAAAATAGTATCTGTGCAATGCACTCAAAGAATTCATATAGAACAATAAAAAATAGATTATATACTTACCGATACACCAACTTCTGCAGCAACTTGCCTGTAGGACAAACCACGCTCCCAAAGGGTAACTATTTTTGCTCGCGTTTCTATTGTTGTTGCGGGCGTCTTTACGACGATTACAGCAAACTAAAGATACAAACTCAAGACGAGAGGCTTTTATATTGAGAACGAATAAGGCAATATCAAAATTATTTTTCGCCCCCTCTTTGGCTTTAATGTAATAACGTAATTAAAACATATTCAAATGGTGCTCATAATTGGTTTAGCTAATCATTATACATAAGTTTATATTAAGAAAATAAGAACTTTCTGAGAATTCGTTACAAAGACACTCCTCATTGAAATTAACAATTCTTAAAATTTAGGATTATGTATTTCAATATTTGGAATCTGAGTTCCAGTTAAGAGATCACAGTACTTCAAGCAAGATTTAATTATTAGGATAATATTAAACAGTAATTTGTTTTGCATACAATAGCTTATATTTATTGTGGTCTAATCCCTACTTTACAGTTTATGGTATTCATGGATTAATAAATTTGGTTTAAATATTCGGCGTATGAGACTGTAATGCTTCCAAGGAAATTTGATTGTTAATACAATACTAAATTACTAAACAAATTATTCTAATAATTCTAATAGATATCTTAGAATTCATTTATCTGCTTCCTCTATAATTCTTGTTAAAGATTATAAGTCAATTGTTATTAAGAATGATTATAAACTAGACATCATTAGCGTAATATTAAGATTTAATTTTAGACTCGTGGAGAAATAAGAATGAATAAATTACGAGTTTAGTAAGTATTATTTATCAAGATTATTTGAGTGAATGATTAAAATATTGAAAATAGGTATCGTATATCGTTTGCTTGACTTTGATAATTTCGTAGGGGTATTCCAATATGATGGTAAAATACATACATCAAGCCGGATCCGAATATCAAATATGGAAAGAGCGATTCAAATTAAGGATTTTTTTATACGAGAACTCATTTTTAACTGTTATAGTTTTCGAGTTCTACTAATTAGAAATGTGTTGCTGTTGCCGCTATTTTCCAGTTCTATTGCACATAATGGTATATGCATTTCAACAGCGTAGGACAAATTAAATTAAAAATATTGAAATAGTCACATAAAGATTAGTGACCTTGTGTGCATTATATTAGACCGTAAATTTGCATGTGTAAATAGCATTTAAATCGCCCTGAAATGTAGAAACTCTTATCGTTACGATTATACCTGTAGGTGTATGGTCTTAAATGCAAGTTAGGGAGTATTGCATGTAATATATCGGATATCTTCGGCGCGGCTTGGGTGTTATCATATTGTGACAGGACTGTCCAACCATTAACATTGCTTACTGTACATTTTAAATATAGAAAACGGGTCTATAGCCGCAGTGGTTAGACAGCTGAGTATCGTTGTAGCGGAAGCTGGGTTTCAATTCTCCGGAGAGACGGTAACATTTTTCCCCAGAATTGAAATCCGATCGAGTTACCATTAGTTGTTGGGAGCAAAGTGATTAACAGCGCGGCATTATAAAAGGTGGTTAAATGCTGTCACAAAGTCATATACTGATGAACATATATTGAGCCTACAACAGTTGTTGCAAAAATTAGTTATTGTTTGTCAAAAAAAGAAAAAAAAACCATCAGCAAGGAAAATTCAAGTGCCACCAGAAAATATAAGTGCAACTCCAGCTATTGAGTCTGTAAATAATACTCCTATATTACTAAAGTTGCTCCAATCACTAAATAATTTAGCAAAAATACAAAGAATCTAATTTTAGATAGAGTAGTCACAGTGCCAGTGCTGGAAAAAACTTGTTGAGTATGACCTTGTTTGCATTTTTCCTTATTTACATATCTTCCGGTACAGCACTTCGTAGACTTTTCCTAATTTAACTTGCAGATGCGTTGTTTCTCCATTTGTATTTCAATCATTCTGACTGAAACATTAGTGGTGTCCTCTTTGGACAGAATTTATTTTATATTTTGATGTGAATTACAGCAAATGTTGTGAGTTTTCTTGCAGTGTTAATTTTATTGTTTAATCATCAATTACCGTCAAGCAGAGTTTTTGTATTTTGAATTATTTTACAAATTCAAAACTATTGATCCCGATTCGTACCTAGTCTTATGTTCCTTTCCGTTAGATGTATTTATATTCGGTATTATTTCTATATCTACAATTCTCAAAAACTATTTCTATTTTTGTTTAAATGATTACCAGTTAGATGGAACTTCATATCTTGTGAAAACTTTTGATTAATCCTAGCTAGCTCAGCTTCAATCAATTAATTAAGAATTCATACCGTAGTGTTTTATTAAACCTGCTTTTTTCTTCTTCTCAGTTATTACTCAATAATTTTCTAATTTACTAGTCCTTGTAACAAATAATCTTCTTGGTCATTTGGATTAATATTGAACGTAATCACATAATTACTTATTAACCCCCAGTTTTCCTTAATAGTTTTTTTTCACATTTAAATATTTTAATTTAAAAATTGAATATAGAGTTTTCCTAAATTTTTATGTACCGGGTGGTCAACTAGGAATGGCGATTGGCGGCAGAAGCGGTTTATAGTACAGCTTCGGGAAAAAATTTTCACTGATTAAAGTGGCCCCGAGAAACATCTGGAAATTATTTAGAAACGTGTTGGACCAAAAATTTAAATTCGTATTTTATACAAAATTTACCAACTTAAGGTCTATCACAAATATCAAAATCGGTATCTTCTAAAAATTCCGCATATTTTACACTAGAGAATTTTTTTGTATTTTTCTAAATATGAGAAGGGGAGGAGGGAAAGCTTTATTTTGAAAGAACGCTCGGTTCTCTTGAACCGAATTTTTCCAAACAGAGGTTTCGTTACAAACAGCATTTCTCCTCCAATCTAACACTTACAAATTCAAAACATTTTAATAAGTAACTTGCATGCTAGAGGTCACTGTTTAAGTTTTTTCAGAAATTCTGTCTTTTATCGAAAATATTAAATAGAAATATATATTTTTGACTACAGATTAAAAATGTAGCCTAAATTACCATCTACCTATCCGAAGATATCTCGCGAAACGTGTGAACGGTAAGAATTTCATCTATAAATTTAAATTATTTTAAACAGATAAAACATCGGTATCACCAAACACCACAACTTTGATTAGTTACACGGGACACGTGTTTCGAGAACGAATGGGTTCCCGTCATCGGTATTCGGTCGATGATGAGAATGCATGCGTTCTCGAAACACGTGTCGCGAGTAATGAATTAAAGTTGTGGTGTTTGGTGATACCGATGTTTTATCTGTTAATTACGAACCCATTGTCCTTGAAATCACTCTTAAGTTATTTTACCTCCCCTGAACGAAATTTGGTCTTATTAGAAAGGATTTTGCTTGGTTTATATTTAATGATTCAAATTGTTTAATATTATTTGGTCCAACGCCGCTAGAGGGCGTTAAGGCAATTTAAATACGTAAATTTTGTGATTTCTAAAAAGAACCGTGCATGGACGATTATATTTACGCTTATAGGTACTGTAAAATAATTAATTGAAAGCTTCAGATGCTAGTGAAAACAAAAAACACAAAAAACAACAAAATAGGAAATAGCATAATAAAGTCAATATTACTGGCGGCCTAAATCGACAAATTATCTCCAATCATTTTCTATGCATTCTAACGTTCACTTTACGACAAGTGGATAGAACCATAGGTACTATTTCTGCCTTAGAAATGTTTTGAACGGTATTTCCTATTCTTATAACTAAGTTATTATGAGTAGTGGGTCGCTTTGTAAAAATAAGATATTTTATTCACCCCCACAAATATAAATCTAAACAAGTCAAATTTGGGATTCTGTGTGGCCAAGGAAATAGACTGGCGAGTTCTATCCACTTTTGTCCAGAAAATTGTAACATTTACAGAGAAATGCACAGCACACTCATCATATTGAAAAACATATTGTTGCAAATTGCTAGCGACATGTCTTTTATTTACATTTACTTAATGCCCTCTAGCGGTAGCAGAAACAATAATATTAACCATATTGAATCATTAGCAGTAGGCTTAGGAAAATCCATAGTAGTTTATTTTCGTGACTACCAAACATTCACAGACTGTTCTTTTTGAAAATCTCAAAATTTACGTATTTAAAATTCTTTAACGCTCCTTAGTGCTGATGGACAAAATAGTATTAAACAGTTTCAATCGCTAAATGTAGAAGAAGGAAAATCCTTTCCAATAAGACCAAATTTGCAAAATTTGCAACGGAAGCAGAATAATTTAAATTTATAGATAAAATTCTTACCATTCACACGTTTGTCAAGATATCTTCGGATAGATAGAAGATAGCGATATCCGGTTTTCGCCAATTTGTTGGTAATTTAGCCTACATTTTTAATCTGCAGTCAAATAGGTATATGTATATGTTTCTAGATTGCTAGATTGGCGGAGTAATGTTGTCTCAACCAGACTAAGTTTGCAAAATTCGGTTGAACAAAACTGGTGTTATAAAGCCTTCCTTCAAAACAAAGTTTTCCCTCCTCCCCTTCCCTTATTTGGAAAAATACAAAAAAAATGTCCAGTGTGAAATATGCGGAATTTTTAGAAAATTCCGATTTTAATATTTGTGATAGACCTGAAGTTGATAAATGTTGTATAAAATAAGAATTAAAATTTTTGGTGTACTGTTATGCCATCTAACGGTCATCCTACACTTTTCTAAATAATTTCCAGATGTTTCTCGAGGCCACTTTAGTGAGTGATATTTTTTCCCGAAGCTATGCTATAAACCATTTCTGAGATATGGCCGAGCGCCGTTCTTACTACATTAAATGTCTTTGTAATTCCTTTTATAAGAACGGAGTTTAGTCAAACGAGTGCCGGTATGCTTTTTCCTATTGTCCAATTTTTGAAAATCGTTGCATCAATTTAACTTGAACTTTTTAATTTCTATTTTATTAATATATGTATTTTTTGACCTTTATGTACTTATCTTTTAATTCCTCATTTATTTCCACTTAGAGGTCAATAAAACAATAAATAATTAAATACCAATTTATTCCATAACATATAATAATATGTTTTCGTTAAATAACTTCTTCGGTGGAAGAAATTGACATTTAATATGTGTCAAATTACTAATAATATAAATATAAATTGCCATGCCTATCAACAAAATTATCTAAAAAACAAAGAATTCATTGATATATCGAATTTTAATTATATTCACAAGTAATAATGAAGGAATAATGATTTAATACAACATTAGAAATTGAAATGATTTGAATTATTCGTATATCAATCTATTTTTTGTCAAGCTCTAACAATTCTGTTCAAGGACTAGGGAAAAACATGGCAAAAAAAACCTAGTCAAGAGCTTAAAATTAATAAAATTCATGCGTGAATTAAATTATTGTAAATAACGCTTAAATTATCAATATCCGTTCTAAAATTTACCGCGTTTTCATCTTTCTTAATGTATATCATTTCGTAAATTAATCTTTTTTTATAATTATTTTCCTTTTTTAAAATTTTAGTGTTTTGAAAATCAGAATTATGTCGTCTATATGGAATAAATTGGTATTTAATTATTTATTGTTTTATTGACCTCTAAGTGGAAATAAATCAGGAATTAAAAGGTTTCTATTTTATAGTAGTTTTATACAGGGTGATCCACTGGAAACTGAACCGATCGAATGTGGAAAAACTGTAGTGTGGAATGATCTGAAAATTTGCCAGATAAGGTAAAATTATAAAAATTGTTACTTCCCATTAAAAAAGAAATGTCTTTTGGTAACTTTTCCAATTTCTTTTTGAGGCGTATATTTCGCACACCCTAATAAATTGTAACAATTTTCTACAAATAATATTTAATTAGCTCAATATTTTAATCAAATGTCTCTCATCGACTTTAGTATAATGTCAAATTTTCAGATCATTTTGCGCTACAGTTTTTCCACAATCGATCGATTCAGTTCCTGGTAAACCACCCCAATATATTTTTTTAATGACACTGTAACTTGGTTTGTGCTGTCCGCCAACCCACTACTACTTATTCAAATTATAACTTTGCTTCCAAAGTCTTAGTTTGAAATCAGAGGTGCTATATTTCTCTTCGATCTACCATTCTACCTATGAGGTAGTAAAAATTCAAGTCTGTTATTTCTTAAATCTTGTTTGCACGTCTGCTTTTCTTTCGTGCTACTAGCAGGCAAAGGTGACAAATTTCTTCACAAAAGGATACTATAATACGTCCAAAGGCGTCATGTAATCTGTCTTATTAATATGTTTATAAAACCAATAAAATTTGTATTTCAAAAATTCTTATTGTACACATTATTGCTTTATCCGTTATTTTTAATTGTCTGTGGTGGTTCCACTGTAATATTAGTATTTCTTTTTATGTTGTTCCAGAACTTTTTAAAGGCATGGTATAGTTTTTAGCCGTCTATACGACATTCAACGAACTTACGAAACCGTCGCTCATATCCAGCAAATTTCATCCTAATATCTCAATTCGCAGGGGTGTACTACGACTGGTTTAGGATTTAGCCTGTTTATTTAGCAGTCCCTCGGGCCGTTAGTAACAGCTGTACGCAAACAAGAAACTCTTCCACTTTGATAATCTAGGGACTTGTCATATACGTATATACACATACTTTTTGCTGGTCCGCGCAAGGGGTATATAGATATACGAGGGCAAATAAAATCCCAGCGTCATGCATTAACCAATTTATTACGCAGTCATAGCTTTTAATTTACGATCGCGGATATGAAACGGATGCTGACGCTCTTCAGCGCACTATCGATCATCGTACGCATTGATGAATACCGTTGCGAAGTCGTAAAAAACGCGTATATGTACCATATATCGGATGTATCGATGATACCGTTCGTTTTATACCGACGAACCAGAAATACGCATTATTATTGACCGCGTTGTTCGAACGTTTGTGAATATTGGTGTGTATACAATAACTCCTATGTTATTGCTTATAGGAAACATATTTTCAATCCATTGTTAGCGATAGGTAAATAGGTGCGTATACATAGATATGTTGCGCTATGCATTGCATATTATTGCAAATAAATAGCTCAGCTAGGTGAGGTATGGAATTCCAAAACAATAATAGTATGCATGTAGCAATATTGGAACAAATAACCTATAGTTTATTTTGAAATTAAACCGAAACGTACACTTTATATAGTATCTAATTGGTTTATAACAATATTTTGCGGTTTAGAATAAAATAATTCAGCGAATTACGTTTTCAATCATTAGTTTAACAATTAGAAAATCAACACTTTTGCAAATAAGTAGAAATAAAATTTTGTATTGCGAAAATCCCACAATAACAATCGATAAACGAATGAAATATCAGTATGAGGAAATTCTACATCATCAAGGAAATAAAAAGCAAACAAACTATTCTTCTTAAGGCGTATCTATCTGATTTTGTGAATATCTTTGGAATCATAACAGATATCATTTCTGATGCAAATTATTTAAAGAAAGAACAAGTAGGGAAATTGCAAACTGCACTGACACGCAATTTATGTTGAAGTGGATTAATTGGTCGGCAAAGGCAACCTTTTTTATAGCAATTGTCAAAATTTCAGACGTCTAGTGTTAATAGTTGTTGTTTGAGAGTGTATTTTGTGTAGCAAGTCAAGCGATTTCGCAAAAATGGGTACTATCGAATTTTGTGCAGTGATAAAACACTTCTAGATGGCTGGGAAAACGGCCACTGAAATTCAAAATATTTCGCTAGAGGTTCATGGCGGATCCACTCCATCATTTTCGACTATCAACTTCTGGGTGAGCGAGTTTAAACGTCGCCGCACAAGCACAAGTGACGAACCACGCAGTGGATGCCCAAAAACCGCTACCAAAGATGAAATGGTCGACAATGATATCGTGTTAGACGATCGTCGATTGAAGCTGAAAGAGATAGCAGAGACAGGAGGCATCTCAAGGGAAGGTGTTGGCTATATCCTACACGAAATTTTGGGCATGAAAAAACTCTCTACCGCGTTTACTCACATCGAAATCAGGTGACCGTTTTGGAGAAGTGTTTGACCAGGATTCAACGCAATCCAAGGGATATCTTCATGCGTTTCGTAAGCGTGGATGAGACTTGAATCCATCACTACATACATGAGACCAAGGAACAGTCGATGCAGTGGACTTTTCCGAGCGAATGAGCTCCGAAGAAAGCAAAGACTGTTCCATCAGCCGGAAAGATCATGGCGACCATTTTCCCCCCAAGGTGTGATCCTCATCGACTGTCTGCAGAAGGGAAGGACGATCACGGGGCTATACTACATCGATTGACCCGATTGGATGCAGTATTGAAGGAGGAACAGCCTCGTTTGTAGCGGAAAAAAGTGTTTTTCCACCACGACAATGCACCGGCTCATGCATCCCGTATCGTCGTGTCCAAATTGAATTAGTCTGTTATTCTCCATATTCAGCTAGCCTCCAGCCGACTTTTTCCTATTGCCAAACCTGAAAAAATCGCTGGCAGGAAAGATATTTGCTTCAAATGAGGAGGTCATCGCCACTACAGATGATTATTTTGCAGACCTCGAAGCATCCTACTTTTCCGATGGCTTGAAGAGAGACTAGAGCACCGTTTGAAAAAGTGTATTAATCTTCGAGGAAACCACATGGAAAAATAAAAAACCACAACAATACCGTGTTTTTCTTGTTGATTCAGGAAAGATTTCAGCTCTCTCTCGTATATATATCGTTCAAGACAACCAGTCAGCACTAAAGGGTCTAAAGGACTACATTTTTAAATCTAAGTTAACCTGGGTTGTCTGTTCACCCTCAATGCTCTGAACCTAAGAAACACAATCACACTGATCTGGGTACCGGGTCATTGAATGTGTGAGGGCAACGAAACTGCCGATGGTCTTGCAGAGAAAGCCGTTGCGTTCCAATTTATTGGAACTGAACCATTTTGTGGTCTCACCAAAAGCCATATAAGAGCTCATCTCCAACAATGGGAAAGCGAACAAAAAATCTCCCACTGGGCCCCCAAAACTAAGACAATCAAAAAAGTTTATTACTTTTTCAACCATCAGGGTTAAATCTCTGCTGGAACTCAACAGAAGAGAACTCAGCACCATAACTGCTTTGCTCACTGGCTACAGCCCTCTTAGGTACTAGCTCAAGAAGATAGGCAAAGGATACTGTAATAAATGCCGATTTTGTTCGAAACTCAGCGAGGCGACGGAGCACGTTATGTGCAACTGCGAGGCGGTGTCCTCCACTACCTCGAACAGGCAGACAGATATGTTTTAGGAGTAAGACTGTCAACAATGAAAACCGGTACATTTCGGCACAGAAATACTTTATTACTATTTTTTATACGATATGAGATTAACGTATTTGAAGACTAAACTGAAGGAAACTACACATTGTGCCGCAGAATCTATACTTTCTATTAATAATGAATCATTTTGTATCCTACAGACTGGACCACCCTTACATTATTACAATCCAGCTAAATATAACCAAACTGGCTCCGGGTAACTACACAATTTTCGCTCTTTTAACGGTTTAGTATGTATACAAAGCACTTTAGTTAATTAAATTGCCATTCGCGGATTATTAACTTTCCAGGGAAGATGGGCAAAAAGTCGCCGAAGAAGATGATTATGCACCGCACGAGGTGGGAAGATGCCCCGCCTGGAACCCGAGGCGAATAAAGCAAAACGCCGCGTACCCGTGTACTCGTAATTTCACAATCAACGTTGCATACTAAACACTGCTGTTTTCTTTTATCGCGGTTATAAATTCACGGTGAATTATATAAGGTTGCTCTGCGTTTGCCGAGGTGCAATTTAAATATGCAAATCATCCACTGGGTATGTATGTATTTTCTGCAGGTCGTATATAAAATACTGACTTACTTAATTTTGGTGCGTGATTCTTTAGGAAGAAAAGAAAAAGTTTGACCCAACGGCATATACTCTCCCTTGTTTCCTAAATACAAGAAATGCTATATAATTGTAAGATGGGAAGTTGTTCTATCATTACGCAACTATTAACTGTTTTAATAGAAAAGTACAAAGAGGGCTGCTATAGTTTCCTTTGTTTAAAGGTTAAATGCAATTTCTGAACAAAGGAAGCTGATATTCCAACGTCAAGGGTACAACTGTTAGAGAATACCGTATGTAGTAAGGCGATTGAACAAATACAAAATATAGATTCAACCCATTCCCACCCCCTTCCATTTACGCACGGCTACCTGCTGATAGCAAATCTGATAACGCTCGAAATAGCTCTGGGTATAAATCTGGCATCAATATGCGAGGTCTATAAATGAGTCTACTTAGACACTACAAGCTATTTGAAGAGAATTTCAATGGAGTCAAGTGTTTACCAGTAAATACGAGTATGCTAGCGTAATTATCTAACATCAATTATCTCCTACACTCTTGCAGCAGCTACTGGAAGGTGACATCTGAGTGTATTTTGTACCAAAATCTCCCAAAATTCCTTGCAGGGTCTTCTAACTAACCGAGAACTCGCAGCATCAACACTCCATGAGGACTCCATCTCATATTTGAAACGTTATTCAAGTTATGAGAATGTTTTTCGACCCTTTTTTGTTCTACACTGAACGAAAAATGTACACAAATATAATTAAAAAGTACATTAATTCAATAATTTTTTTTATCAAAATTCGTCCAACGAACCCAGTTATCAATACAACATATATGCGTTTATTGTATTAATAATTCCAAACAATCAATACTTTAATAATTTTAATAAACACATTTATTGAAAGAATTAACTTGTTATAAGTAAACTGAAAAAAATAGAAACTAATAAAATATTTTATTAAATTAATAACCTGCTGCATTATATTAAACCACTAATTTATAATTTCTTGTTTGAGTAAGTAATAAACGTCATTTTATTAATATGATAAACTGATTTATTAAGCAGTATGACTAATAAATAAGGTAGTTCAATATAAGAAATAAATTTATCCACACTATAATTTTTGTTGTTGTATTAATGAACCCAACTCAATAAATGATGTTTATTAATTTTGTTTTTTCAGCGTAGGTTAGCAGGACCATAAGAAATTAAAGGATCCGTTGATACCTGATAAATTTTATTAGAATTACTGCTCTTTCTCCTTCCTTCACTGGTTAGTAGACTTCGAAGAAAAACTCAAGTAATTGACTTATTGTATCCTCAAACAACAAAATTTATCATTTTTATACCCTCATCTATTTCTCTATCTTCCCCAAATGAATTATAATTTTTCGAGGCGATATTTTCCAACTGAACCACAATTCAAAAATTTTCTTTCACGTGTTGAAACTGTGCTTTATTCCTTTGATTTTTCATCATATTAGGCTTTAATGTTTTTCATATCTAGTTTATTTCCATTTCTAGCATTGTATGTTTCACCCTCTTAAAATATTGTCTGTCTTTTTAATTTTTTTCAAATTGACTTCCTGGCTTATTATTCCATTCAATTTATTTATCATTCCACTTGCATCTTGTATCACATCTGTTACTTTTGGAATGAATTGTTCTAACGATTTTCACTTGTTCGACTGGTCAAGTTGTCAGGTTAACATTATCAACGAGATGTAGTAATAAAATAAACTATGTGACTCAGAGCTGCAAACTAGCTAGTAAACGTCTTTTTTAGCAAAATCTGTACTAGGTCTGTTGTTACGAGTAAATGTTCATTTACCTTGCGATATATAGTTTTTAGGTTCCGATATGCCTCGATCTGACTTCTAATTCCTTCCACAGTTCATTAAATATGTATTTCACGTGTTTCTCTAATTTTCCCTTATGGTAAGTCAGTGGTTTACTTATTATTTCCCCTTGTTCGTTTTAATAAGGAGTTGCAAGTTGTCAATATAATGATTTCTTCTTGATGATCTTCATAATAACCTGTAAATTCAGTTTAACTCGGATTCTTCCGGTCGTATTTCATGGCACTCCTTTAGTTTTGAAAGTATATTTACCTGCTTCATAGGTAATTCTCTTCGAATTCATTTTCAATACGTTTGTGAAGGTTAAATGTCAAAATATTTGTTATTATCCGAATGTAGGTTCTGTCTTACGCGTTCGTTATTCAGCATAGCCAACCGTTAGTTTGAAAAATTTCCTAATTCATTTTATAATTCCCTGCTATTGGAGGACTTCTTGTGGTAACGTCTATTTTCCGTTCTTGAAGTGACTTCCCTCTCGGCGTTGATGTGAACAACACGTATAGAATCTTATCTATGGTTGGACCGTGTGCCTTAGTATTTTTGGTCTTCGAAGGACTATCACTAGTTTAGTGGATCTAATTGGCCCAACAAAATACCTCTTAGATTCTCTTAAGAACTATCGTTCCCTCGTTTCAACGCTTCATTTGAATACGGATGGATAATTTCAACCGAGATTTTCTTAGTGTGTGCTCCAAGAGGAGCGTTTAATGTAACTTCACGGTTACGAAGTTTTAAGGTAACTCCAGTTACGAAGTTTAACCCCTTGTGAGGCTTCCGAAGAGGTCCTTCGATATCTCTACAGGTCACGTTTATTACATTTATTTTATTCGAGTCACTATAATAATCATATTGATAAGCCTTCGGCTTAAATTCCTGAGGTCAAATATTTATTTTCTTTTGATTGCATGTAAAACGTAAGTTAACGATAAAGTTTTTAAATTTATTATAAAACGTAACTTTCTAAATTTCAAACTGTTAATTTATTTTTGGTAAAATTGAGTAGATATAATTCATTTGTTTCACACAATTTTTGGATTTCGTAAAGTACTCGACATATTTTGCTCGAGATACATTATTATTATTATTTTTCTAAATTATTTACTACCTAGTATACTTGCATGGTTCAATCTGTATAATTATATTTCCAACTAATTTTAATTGACATAAACATGTAAGAATTTTATGTGAAGTAACAGTCTGCAGATTGGAACTGGTATAGTGTGTTCCTAGATATATACAGATATAGTCCATTTCAAAATATTTAAATTTTAACAACTCTCTTAAGGAATTTATTTACGAATTTTATTTTTATTATTATTTACAACGTACTGTCTTCAACATTTATTTTTATTTTATTTTCATTAAATAACTGTTTATGCCTACAAATTTACTTGCGTTTGACATTATCGAACTACCTCGAACTACTTACTTGCCTTCTGTTTTCCGGGGTAAGTATCTATTGAATCTCGAAGATAAAAGAGAAAACAGTGGCGCACCCTTTTTAACATCTGTTCCCACGACCGTCTTCACTGAGATAAGCCGCCTTCGTGGATTCAACCCCCACCATCAGGTAGGTCGAAAGTGTCGGTGCCTAACACCATTCCGAATATATTTCCGTGTGTCTTTCCTTACTTTATTTATTTTTATTTTCGTCTCTGTTTTTGAAACCGAAAGCCGCGTCGCGCGCGCCCTGTGTGTGTAGTGTGTGCGTAACACTGTATTTCATGCGATTGGTCAGTAGAGTCAAATTTTTCACCTTGATGGACTGTATTAAACATTTTTTACAGTCAGGTAAGCGGAAAATCAATGTTGGGAAACTGAGCGCCAGTTTTGGTGCTGGGTCTGGGTGGTACATTGATTGTGTACAGATTCCAACGCTTTCGTGAACAGCTACATCTATATAACAGCACTACGCTTCATTTAATATAAATCATAAATTGATTTTATTTTAAATTGATTTTTAAGAAATTTATTATTTTCGAAGAAATATCATCTATTCCTTTTGTGGAGTGTACGAAGTATTTGATGAAAAACGGGAAAATGCACTTTTCAACCTTCCTGGTTAAATAAAACTGCTATAAGAGGATTCATTATTTCTGACTGGGGACGCAAAGCTAGTGACAATAGAACAGCATGCTTCTGGACACGCGCATAGAGAAGAATATAAAAAAAGCTTCGCTATTGCGTCTTGTTTCTACTTGAGTCTACTTCCACTTCTAGACAAGTTAAAATTGTCCGGTTACGCAATAACTGAGAAAACGTTTGTAGGGCAGAACTTATTTGGATACTGATTAGGTTGTTGCATGAAATATTTTTGTGTGTCTACTTCTGTCCATTTAATTTGCTGAGACTTGATTGCATATTACCTATTTATCGCGTTTTATTTAAAGATCGAATTGCAAATTTCATAGATGCTCAGCTGGGAGAAGGGTAACCAGGTTTAAGAATAATTATTTGACTTGTTACTGTAGCCTAGTCTACTTCATATTTTAAATGACGAGTCATGATAATTTCCAGTACAATCATTAAAATTTTTCTTAGAACTATCTTGCAGCGCTGGTAATTCTAGCCGAACTTTTTGTTTGATATTGTTAGAATTTTTGAAGTCGTCGATTATAATAACATGTTTTGTAAGTTGACTACATATTTAAAACTTTCGCTTTACAAAAATGGTCACATTTTAAAGTTATTTCCGGAATAGTTGCAATTGTTTCGTAGTATGTCAAGAAGTATAAAATAATTTAATAAAAGTTAATTATGTTTTTAGCAAAATAAAGCAACACTTTAAGATCGATTCTGTACACTAGAAAATCTGTTAGTTTTAGCATTAAAAAGAGACACCGATAGCTATTTTCCACGAGGTAATTAACCAAAAGAAATTTTGACTGCAATGCATTGCTTAGGAATATCTTTTCGTAGTTTACTTTAGCTTTCGTAGATACCAACGCTTTACATAATATGGAAGGAGGTGCTTTTCTGCTAGAATTATAGTAAATTCGTGCTTTGGATATGCAAAATTGGTAACAACTTAATTTGCTTCTATAGTAAGGAAACGTGACCTGTCAAAGACAATAGTAACTCCTGTTAAAGGTTTCCCATATTCATTACATATGCTATGTACAGGTTAAGTTTTCTCCAGCTAATACAGATACTAAGATAAATATATTTCTTTTGGCCAACACACCGTTACAGGAAGGGAGTCCGGAAGCAATCTTAAAGCGGTAATATCTATTTCTCCGCGTGTCAGAACGTGTAATAAACATCACTATAAATTATCACCGGTAAAAGCTTAAACGATCGTAAAGATATATAATATATAACCAACTTACAGCATTAACGGGCTATAAAAATTACTTGCCGCATATTGCCGACTGTGAGTCGACGATATATTTACGCGAATTTTGCCAGTTATTCCTTCACGGAACTTCATAGTATACAGATGGTGTAGCGTGATAAAGTACGAGACGCCATATAGTCCAAACAAATTGAATGTAAGCGTTGAGCTAGTGTGAGAAGTGTATAAAGAAAAATAACAATACAGATATATAACTGTCGCGTGCCTTCCAATTTATTTCTTGGATGATAAGTAAACTTATTATTTTTCTGGTTTTAAAGAAGGAAGAAGTTCTACTAGCTCCTTCAATTTCGTATTATATTTACTTCGTTATAAATTTCATTTGTAATACTTTATCGAGTAATGTATGGATTATATGTTACAGTGAAAACTTCATATCGTTCATAATTTGTAAAAAATACTATAATCCAATAGAAAGGTGATAAAATTTGTTATGTTAAGGAGTTTTCGCTATTTATACAGGTGTTAGTGCAAGGAATTATTGGTTTATAGTTACGATTTAAGACAGTTAAAATCTCCAGAAGTTAGTACCTTATTTGGGCTAGGCGCTGACTTATTCGGTGTTCTTCTCTAGCTGATCCTCCATTTCTTTCTATTATGCATCGCTCTGGATTTTTCCAATTTCGATCAGTGAACTCACACACTCCCTAACCATAATCCTCTAGATCTATCTCTCGATTTCTTTTTTTTTAATGTAGCTTCTAATACGTGTTTTACTACTTTGTCTTCTTTCATTTGGTTTATTTGGCCAAACCATATTAATTGTCCTTCTTCTATTGACCTAAGCTGTAAGTTTTGTTTTTGTGCTGTCTCACCCTCATTGCAGTAAATTTTTGTTTAGTTTGTCAGTTACAATCAATGTTTGTACTTCATGAATGCGTTCGTGTGGTGTAAAGATGGAGTTGCTTGGGTACAAGGGGGGCGGCGAGTACGACGCCAACCTCTGCTATTGTGCACCTCTTGAGAGCTAACTAAAAACCCTAGCCGAATTGGTCTGGACCACTGCATATTCTAGTATAGAAAGAAACCAGAAAAATAGACTAGAAAGAAATGCTTTAAATACCTTTCATGGAGTTAGGTTATCAATCAGTAGGTAAGTACAGTGTTAAAACGAAACATGGAGGATGATAGGATAGGAAGCTGCTATAGTTTTGCTGGAACGAATTATCCAGTAACAGAAATCTGTATATGAGGCAAGTTATTGGAGAAAGGACTCGCAATCCGTGGGCCAAAAAACCTCATCGCATCAGGGTTTTGGCATAATCTCAGAAAACCCCATAATCTAAGCTATGGTCTATTCTAATTGTTTAATTTTTGAGTTTGTTTATTCTAGTCATTCAATTTCTATTCTTGTTATTCACTTTGGTCGTTAAGAATTCTACTCATCATTTTTTATTTATGTATTATTATGTATGTATACATAGGTATGTATTATTATGTTATTTCGGTGACGTTAATCAAAATTAATTAGTTAGAGTAATATATTAAGCACTGAAAATTTAGAATAGATTGATTTGTCAAAATTACACGCACACACATGCTACTGCTATTTAGAAAAACTTAAAAAAATAAATAAGGAGGTCAAGAAAAAAACAAGAAAAGGAGAACGTTTTTGGAAATTGATTGGAAAAAAATAGAAAAGTCAGGTGAAGGAGACAAGTTCTTTTTAAAAAGAAGAAAATACTTTAATAATAAAGAAAGTCAAAAGTTTTGAAATAAGAAAAAACATTAAAAAGATAGAAGGACAAAAGGAGTCTAAAAGAAAAGAGAAGAAAAAGTTAAAGTTTTTTCCTGAAGAAGACATAAAAGTTTTAAAAACATTTAAAGTGTTCTTAACAGCCTCTGGAAAGATAATTACGGAGACATTAAGAACATAGCGACATTTTTTTATGTACACAATAGTTTAAGGCAAGAGAGGGTGGGTTTAGATTAAAAAATTGTAAAGTGTATTTTTTTTACTTGATTTGATTTTTGACCTAACAGTATATATTATATATATGATTAATTTAATCATTTGTTTATTCTTGGTGAGCATTCTACAAATTGAGTCAAAACATTGCAGTGTTAAATAGAGTACATTATGGCGTTTCTTGGGGTTGTGCTGAAACTCTGACGTGCTAGAATTTTTGACCTCGGATTTGGATTCAGCAAACACGGCCCTCACAATCAAACAAATGTCTTAGCATTCCCCAACACCTGGCATCAATTATAGAGGAGGTATGGTTCTTTCTTTCCTTGTGTGTTTCTATCTTTCTTCAATCTTTGGCGATGCTTTTCTTTGTCTTCCTTGTCGTTTACATTTTTCTTTTTTTCTTTTCTCTTGTCATTGCTGCTTTTTTTCTCCTCCAATATATCCTAGGATATCGAATTATTATTATCATTGATTCACAAGTGGGTACATTTAAAACAGATCTCTTGAATTCAGCCCATTTCTGTATATATTTCTTCTTTCTTCTCGCACATTTTCTGCTTATATAACATACTTTCCAATAAATGGTGTAGAAACAACAATTGCTTCGTCGATTGATCCAAATTCCAATTTAGACAGATGCAAGCAAATTTTAAACAATTGCCTTTAATACTTTTAAGCAAAATAGGTCTTCGCTTCTAGGACGCATCCTTTTAGCCTAGATCATACTTGGCATACTTGAAGGCTTTTGTAGTATTGACCTTTCTGACATATTTTTTATACTATGGCATATATTATACTGCTATGTAACTATACATTTTTGGAATATCGTACATAATTTGGCAATCTTAATTCCATTGTGGAAGACCTTTGAAGATCCATATTTCCATATATTAGCCAGTGGTTTTCTTTTCTTTTTCAGATACAGTTTTGGTAACTACATGGAAAACTATTTGAACCGTGGAACAAAAACCACCGCTGCCCTAAGTTTCATTTAGTGAACAAATTCTTTTGTTTATGTCATATTTTGTTTTAGACGTGAACTTTGCACTTCTAAGCAGAGAGGTTTGCCTAAATAAATGGACGAAAATGCACAATCCATTTTTCAGAAACAGCCATTGTTACCAGTAATCTGATGTCAGTCTTCTGGTCTTGTCTGGAGGAAGTGAATAAATAATGATTAATTACGTACATGGTGATCCCTGAAAAATATTTCAGATCTTTCTTAAAGTCTTATTCATATAAACATGTTCTATTGTTTTCACACTTTCATTTGGCGGTGGAAATTAGTATTCTTTTCTAGGTCAAATAATAATGAAAGATTATATTTTGGAATCGTTTAAATTTGGAAAAATACAGACGAAATTCCTATAACTACGGAATGATAAGAATTGAAAGGCACCTCTACTTCATTTACCAAAAACTGTGTTTTTTCTCGTTTTAATATATAAATAGATTTATTGCTCGAGTTCATCTAACAAATTGCGCGTTGAAGGTTGGTTAGAGATGGAGAAAAGAGGGATATTGTGATGAAAGAAGAGTTTCGGATGCCGGAGGAGAAAAACAATTCGAGGAAAGAAACACAGGATTCATAAATTATCTTTTCAATAAATGACTCCTCGCTTCTGCCGCGCACAAATTAAACCAATTTTTTTCCTGCGTTGTCGTATCCTCCTTCTTTCCTTTTGTATCTTCTGTACGCCTACGCTGTTTGTTCTTATGTCTATATTAAGTATTGCATTTGTTTGAGAAAAATGGTGATATGATCTCCATGAGTCACGGTTGTAAAATAATTAGTGTTTGATGTAGAAGCAGCGTTTACTTTCGACCTTAATTTTAACGACTAAAAGTTCTAATTATAGAGAGTCAACAAGGTATGACGACGCACTAGTAGTTAATTTTAAATTCTTCAAAAGGTTCTAATCAGTGTTTTCATATATACATATAATATATGTACTTAATTTATTAAACATTGTCATGGTTGTTATCTGATACTGCTTAAATTTTTATGATCGATTTCAGTCTTTTCAACGCAGGTTCCCCAAACTTTAGAATCATTACGATTTTCAACGTTTACAAAGTTTTAGAACATATGTTACTTTAATGTAATTGTATGCAGGAAACTTTAAACTCTAAATTACATGATCTTGCTTTATTACTTAAATTTATGCAAAACTACTTCGTGCAAGATAATAAAAGACGACAACGGAAAGTAAACAAGAGACGATCCAGCGATAAAGACATTTGCATCGCTATCTTTTCTTGTTTGAGATACGCCTGAACTATATAATTCAACATTAACCGCACACCTCTATAAAAATAAAAACCGTCTCCTTTTAGCGACCAAACAACATCTGCCATGGTAGTAAATTAAGCTAAAACTCTTTCAACTTACTACGAACGTGCGCAACCTGTAGATGAGTAGAGTTTTAAATCTGGCAACCGTGTGATGCTGTAGGTATAAGAACAAAAGCGAGCGAACACAATTCATCACACATTTCGCATAAAGTTAATGGCCTGTGAGTAGGTGCTTTCAAGGAAATGCAGCCGGCAAAGATTGGTGGCGAATACCGGAAAGCAAACAAAGCAATGGAAACGGGTTAACTGTGCCCTAGGCATCCATAACTGAAGAGCTCGCCACTCAATCCGGTTTATGACTCTGCCAAATTAGAGCCGATGTTGTATGATTAACAGCACCCCAGTTCGCCCGGAATGGAAGTAAATCTCCAGGTACAACAACGTAGAATTGTAGCTTTTGTGTGTGTGTGTTTCCCTTAGCGTTTCTTTTTTGTTATTCCTTCTCCTTTTTTCTGTTAGCGTAAATTGGTGAGACTAGTAAATGGTCGATAAATTCTCTTTAATGAAATGTTTTTGTCTTTAGAAGGTAGTATGTTTTTGATGTATTTACTTCGCGTTGTAGGCTATTACTTGTGGTTTTACGTGAAATGTACACACTTAATTGATTCATATTATTTTCTCAGATCTTATGAAAGCTTATTCGTAAAATATTTTCGGTTACATTAATTGAAACATTAAAATAATTTCCTTTATTTTTTGATTCTAGTATATAATCTGTTTGAATCGAAAGAATCTAATCGAATGTTACGTCTTGCACGAAAGGGTTGTTCTAAGCTTCGTACATGCCTAGAGTTGAAGCCGACATCCTTACAGACGTAGTAGTAGTTGCCACGCGGTATATTGGGAAAAAGTTAAACCGGTTAAACATACCTGCCTAGCGCTAGCTCGCTCGAATCTAAATCCTAGGATGCCACTGGCTATACTCAGTACTTAGACAAGATTACATAGAATCTAGGTTAAACAAATTCGTCAAGAAATAGAGAAACCGAAAGAATTCCGAGTAGCTAGGTTTTTACAATTCCGAACTAAAAATTATTATTTGATGAAGCAGTAAACAAAACCGCTGAAGACGATAACTATCCAAAATTATCTTTACTTAAATTACTATAAAAAAAATAAATGCTATATGTAAAATTTCAATTACAATAAATCAAAAAGCTGAAAGCTGTTTCGCGTTTCAACAGCAAAGCTGTCATTATTAAGGCGATAATAAAACTAAAAAGTTTGGATAATGACAGCTTTGCTGTTGGAACGCGCCGGATTTTAGTAAATAATTATTTATGATATAAGTATTAAAAGTGTGATTTTATTTTGTGAGATGGGAAGATTACGAAACGAGCGTAGCGCATTGAGTAACCCTACGAATAAAATAACATCACTTTTAACAAGTATATAATACACTATTTTTTATACAACTGTTTATATTGTAATGTGAAATTTGATTTATAATAAATCAAAAAAAAATTGAGTTTTACTCTCTAAATTGAAATTTGGGGTTTAAAAAAAATTAATCTCAGGGGTTCGTGAATTCTTGGCTCTACAGCAGGTGTAGAGAACAGAATACGAGAGCTTACCGTACGTTACAAAATACCCAAGTGAAAAAAAAAATTCTAAGTTAAAAAAAAAATTACAAGACAAAAAGATGTTTTACAAAAAAAAATTAATTTTATTTTCTTCAATAAACCTATAAAAATTTGTTTACACTGTGCAGAATGACGTGGCAGTCACCACAACTAAATTATTATTTATAAAGACCTTATTTTGTAGTTTTTGAAATTTTGTCCAACTTTTTGTTGGGACTTTCTGTATAAAAAAAAATTTTTTATTTTTTGAAATCTGTTTAATTAAAATAAATAAATTTTACCTTTTTAACTCAATTTACTGAAATTTATTATTTCCAAAAAAAAACTACCAAAAAAAAAATTTAAATTTTTAAATCTTTCAAATATTATTTTTGTACTTAGAAAAATTTACTGTTTTAATTTTCAAAAAAAAATATTTTTCTTAAATTTTTTTACAACTTAAAATTACTCCAAAGTTAAAATTACTTAAAAATTAAATTACCTTATTTTACGTGTGTGAGTGTGTATGCGTGTGATTTTGGAAATTTCTGTCTTCGCGCGCCTAGACGGATGTTGGATGGACGACGTCCTCTTCGTAGGGGTAATTAAATTTAAATTAGGTGGAAAATTTTTATGTTTAAAGTACTTTTTCGAAGATAATCGTTGATTTGGGCCCACGGTGCACCGGGGTAATTTTAATAAAATTTTCGTAGAAAATTAAACGCTCTGTTCGACGATCTATGCAAAAAGCGGAAGTTTGTTGCTCTCGCACGGCTTTTTATAGGTGATTCGCAATTGTCTCTAAATGTCATCAGAAATACCTTTTGATAGTCATCTGCCAATCACGGCAATCAACGATCGTTGATGGATTAATTTATGCACGTCCGGTCGAAAATTTGTTGTATACAGGGCACCGAAAAGTTGTAGATTTTAATTACCACCTACTTTTTCTTCTTAAAATGCCCCTAACTGGCTGGTCTTTCTTCTTGTGTGTGTGGAATTTAATGGTGTGATTTTGTTATAATATTTATGTGTGTTTGTCTACAAATAAAATGATATAAAATTTATTGATTACCTTATAAAATATGAGTGATAATATTGTGGTGTATTTAACATCTTTCTGTCTTTGTCATTGGCTGGACTTAACATAAGATCTCTGCTGAGCAACACCCCCCTTCTGCGTCAGATGGCTACTGAGGCAAACCATGACATCGACTTGCACATATGCGAAAAAAATACCGATGGTGCCAACTTGAAGAGTTGCGCATCCTCTATCATTTGATAGTGTAGAATTGGATTTAAATGAATTCATTTTAAACAAATACCTCGCATGTGTGCAATCATGTTAATGTTACATATTTTATAAAATAGAATTAAATTGAATTAAAGATATACACAGATCAGATAGTTATAGTTTAATGAATATTAAATTAATTTAGTGTTTTTTTATCTTTTTAGATTACCTACAGCTGGATGATCATCTGTCAAGTGACAAGTGGAATTGTAAACATTGAATAAAATGTAATATAACATTACAATATAATATAGATAATTAAATTAAACGGGTCGATGGCCGCAGTGGTTAGGCGGCTGACTATTGTTGTGAGAGGACGATAGGTGCCGGGGTTCAATTCTCTGGAGGGACGGTGACATTTTTTCAGAGAGTTTAATCCCGGATCGACTTGCCATTCGCTGTTGGGAGCAAAGTGATTAACAGCCCGGCATCATAAAAGGCGATATGATGCTGTCACAAAGCCATTGAACACAACATACACACACAAAAACTACACCGCGAGAGTTGCAGTGATAGCCAGACAAGCGATACAGTTTACGGAGTCACTGCAACTAAGCACCCACCACATATTAAAAAAAAAAAAAAAAAAAAAATGATTTTTCCGTCGACCGTGTATTTACATCCATCATTAACGTTCTCAAAATCATACATTAATAATAATAATAATAATAATAATATTAATATTTATTCTACTTCAAGTACAGCTGTGTAAAACATAGTATACAATATATCCTACAGATAGAATAAATATAGTAATCCACAGAAGGTAATACCTTGTTCGTGGATGATGACGTTAATACTATAATAGACGCTACAATATTCTTAATAACAATTTAGCTTAATCTAAACAAACAATGAAGGAGAGACACAAAATAAGAAAAAACAAAAAATAATACATAGGTATGCTTCTTGTGTTCTGCAATTAATTAATTAACAGAGAGATGTTGATGTATTTTTAACCGGTTGGTGTTACGGATATTAAAAACTTATGATTGGTACTAATCTGCCGTAACTCATATGGTATTAGATTTTGCCATGAAGAGACACGATCTCAGCATAACATTTTTATGATTACCTTGCTCAAATTATCACTTTTACTGCGTGTGCCATATAAATGTTTAATCGGAGTGAGTTTTCTTCTATTTACGTGTTGGTACAAAGCATCTTGTAGAAATATAGTTGGCGAATGTCAAATATTTTTTGTCTCCTCATACAACAACGTGGTTGGATAAGCGTATGGCTTATTATATATTTTTTTAAGGATCAACTTCTGTATTCTTTCCAGCGGCTGGATGTAAAACGCTAGCTGTCGCCCCAGATAGTTATCCCATAAAGTAAATGTGGTTCTATCAATATATTATCTTTTAGTTGATATATTTCGAACAATTCTATATACTTTGTTATCTTATATGCTAGAAATCTCAGTTTTTTTACTACCTGATTAGTGTGTATATCCCATCTTAGATGTGCATCTATATTCATTCCCAAGTATTTGGTATTATCATATTATCTAAACTATCTTTTATCTTTAATTCGTAATATTTAGGTAGGTAATTGGAGTACATGTGTTTTTTTATAGTTTATGGTAAGTAGTCGTGTCTTAAACCATTCTACCACATTCGCAAAGTCATTTTCTGCTTTATATTTTAATGACCCTTATTAATGCATGATTTTCTGTTAATGAACGAATTTGATGGTTCCCATGGTAACCAAGGAAATCAACAAAATCAAACGTCAAACTAAAACGCTACTCACTGTCATTATTAAGCGTGAAACAGAATCGAACGGTTTTTTAGTGTTTTGTGTTGCGTTGAATTCTTCCAAGCAATGAAGGTGGATGAAAATTTTACATTAACTCCGCCGGAAGTGGCAGAAAGTGCTAATTCAGCATCATTAAATTTACTACCGCAAAAGAGCAGAAACCTGTATGAAAAAACGTATGCCGAATTTATATCTTGGTGCAATGACACACAGGCAAAACATTATTTCTCCACTTTAGAAAAATATACGGTCGACGGAAAAGTATTGTAACTAACTCTTACATTAAATTGCGATTAATGATCTCGAACATTAACGCGCTCGCTGCGCTCACGCGTTAAAATATCTCGATCATTAATCGCCTTCATTAATGTACTTGTTGGTTAAATAACTATAAGACTTCTACAAAATCTTTGTTGACATAATTCAATTATTAATATGTCATGAGTCAGAAATGTCAGTCACGGTAACGCAGTGATCGTGTAGTGATATTTGAGAATTAAAAACGTCAAGAAAACTGAAAAAACTGGATTTTGATGAGATTGATTGAAACTATTGATGATGTCCAATCCATATCATATAGTAATTGTTGTAATGCTAATGTATACAGGATAACAACTTGAACTACGAAAGCCTATTGATAGGAGGGAAGTGGAGGGGGGGGAGGAATGTCAGTGGTTATGTCAAATACTATGACAAATTATAAAACCACTTTATAATTTGCACTTTTTTATTAATTGTGTATTCCATTAGAATACTTTGATGGTTCGGTAAAATATTTGACATAACCATTGACATTCTTGCCATATAAAAAGTTGACAATAGTAACATGGATACATTTAATTTTGACTCCAACTACCGTCTCCTCCTAACAATAAACTTTCGTAGTTCAAGTTGTTAGGCTGTATATTAATATTTACAAATAATAAAGTAACTATCACTAGTGTTAAAGTAATAATAGCACTAGCGTTAAAAATATTTTTAACACGCTATGATATAAAACTAAATTTTTAATCCGATTAGCTTACATTAAAAGTGTCACTTTTAGCGACAGTTGTTATAAAAAGTTTTTTTTGGTGTTTTGCGGGTTGAAGTCTTTAGGGTTCTGCTTACGCACCAAAGATCCATTGTAGAACTTCACAATTTACACAGCAAGAGCTACAGCGGTTAGTCTTGCTAAGCAATATACCATGATAAGCCGCTGTAGCTGCACTTACAACAAAAAAAAGGAATAAGTTTTGGTATTAAACATTAGCAGATTAAGCGAAACCTTTGATCGCTGATGATAATTCTCAAAATGAAGTATATTTGGATAACCAATGGAATTGTTGTTTTTTAGATTAAAAGTACAATGCAGTGCTGTGGAAAAGTCCAGAGATAGACAAATATAACAAACGAGAGTTGGCAGTTGCTTGTTACTCAAAAGGAACTATCTTCTGT